>PVLA01001099.1:0-29662 GCA_004027455.1 Hydrochoerus hydrochaeris | reverse complement strand
TGAAGAGATTGGCTCAGTAGATCAGAGACCCTAGTTCAGTAGCTGAGAGACCCTAGGCTGAGGTGAGTGGGAAGCAATAGAGATGAGAGATTAAAGAGCATTTGGGGGGAAAGCAGGGAGGTCTTGATAAGAGGCTTCTTCTAGGCCATGAAGGAGAACAAAAGTGCCAAGACTCCCTGGCAGCTTCTAGCCTGTCTTGAAGGAGGATTCTGCTAAGGGGCAAGAGCTGGCTAATCTGATTATCAAACTTGAAAGAAGAGTCCGAGATCAGTTGGCAGAGGAGGACAGAGCTGAGAGGTCGTGATGTCTGCGTGGTTAAGGCTGACTGTCACGCTGATCCCTGCATGGAGGAAAGATAAGCAGAGCAGAGAGACAGCGAGAGGGGCAGCCCTGAGCTCTTTGTCCCCAGAAATCCTCTAGGGACCTGGCGGGCTTGCTGTCTGTTCTTGGAATATATCAGATACTCTCCTTTCTTAGCTCCTTGCCTCTGTCCCTAACCTGGGATGCTCTTCCTGCCAGGCTCACAAGGCTGTCTCCCTTGTTTTCACAGACTTCACCATCTTTTGATTTCCTTAGCTGTGCATTGTCCTGGTCCACACTTGCACCCCCAGAATGTGAACTCCCAAACCACAGAGGCTCACCTGCCCCGTCTAGGCCTCTGAAACAGCACCTGTTGGGATGGACCCTCAGCCAACATGGGAGAAAGAGTGAACAGACAGCTTCCTGGTCCCTAGCACTAGCTCCTAGAGCCAGCTGTCGCTTATTTCCTATCCTTGGAGGCTGTAAAATAATATCCTCACAATAATTTTTCTTTGCCTCAATCTCATTTGAGTGGTTTAATTTTCTTATCAATTAAAGGGCTGAACCAGAACATATGTAGAAAGCTAAATCATTCAAGGGGCTGGATGAAGGCCAGGAAAAGTGCCCAATAAGTCAGCCACAGATTTGTCAGTGTGAGAAAAGCCACATTCACAAAAGGAAAATCCACTGCATACTAACCTGTTGATGAGCATTAACCAAACATTTTATTCTTTTGTGCAGTCAGTGTCACCTCCATGTGCAAGCTCTGGGCTAGGCAGGATGGAAGAGGGGTGGCCCCAGCCTTGAGGGAAGGCAGTCTACCAAGAGGAGCACTGGAGTGATGGTTAATGACAACCCAAGCGGCGAGTACTCTGCAGAGATCCTTGAGGCAACAGTGCAAGGAAGGTCACTCCAGGTGGACCAGGCAACAGCTGCCTGCCGCTGAGACGCAGAGCTGGGGTATCAAATTCCGAGGGCTCAGTTCCCTGCGGTGCTCATGGGCTGGTG
Source organism: Hydrochoerus hydrochaeris (assembly GCA_004027455.1). Classification (NCBI taxonomy): domain Eukaryota; kingdom Metazoa; phylum Chordata; class Mammalia; order Rodentia; family Hydrochaeridae; genus Hydrochoerus; species Hydrochoerus hydrochaeris. The sequence goes on along the minus strand of PVLA01001099.1, from coordinate 28,354 downwards.
GCAAGAAACCATATCAGGGCAGTCACAAAACCAGATTGTAAGGACCTGTGTAAGGAAGATTCGTTTTCCTTAATAAGATTAAAATGCAAGATAGTAAAGCCTAGCTCTGGAAATATACTTTCCTGGAAGCCAGGACCACACAGAATCTGATTCTTCTTTCTCCTACATTTTATCTTCCCTTGGAAACTCTGGATAGGTATACAGTCATTCCCATGCTGGCCTCAGGGAACCCAGAGCCTTCCAGCTCAGAAGCTGGGACTGTATCCCAGAGGTGACCCTACATGCATACACCACACACACACACACACACACACACACACACACCCTTTCTTGCACACTTTGACATTCTTTATAAGACTGCCTTCAAAGGAACTTAGCAAATATTAAAGCCAAATGTGATTATTAATGGAATGTATTGGAAGCTAAGCAGCCCGCTGGTCCCAGTCCAGGTTCCCATGGATGATATCCAGTGTTGCCAAGACCACACCATTGTGAGCCTCATCAGTGACAGCTTGCCCAAGAAAGGCATTGGGCCAGGAATCCTCCAAAGCTCACTGTTGTGTCAGCTGATGGAGATCTTAGAGTCACAAAAGGCTTCAGTTAACCTATTTAACAGGAAAGACATTCCCTGGAACAGCTTGATTTTAATGAAAACAAAACCTTTAGGCTGCAGAGTGCTCCATCCTTTCAAAAACTCACATGATAGACTGAAGCTTGAGTGACATTTTCTCTGTGTTTCAGCCATTAGCTGTGTTGTATCATCTTTATATTTATATTTATATTTATCAAATTCACCTTTTGTTTCTATAACCCTAGCACTGTAGTGTGGATGGGAAATATCCCCAGAGGCCCGTGTGCTACAGGCTTGGTCCCCATCCTGGCTCCATCCAGAGGTGATGGAAACTTCGAGGGCCTAGTGGGAGATGTGCCCTCCTTGGGCGTGTGCCCTTGAAAGGAACAGTAGGGTCCTAACCCTCCTTCTTCTTTTTTTGTTTGTAATCTCCACTCTGTCCCTGAGTTGAACAGTTAGGCCCTCCTTACCATAGGCCCAAAATCAATGGAGCCAGTTGGTCATGGACTAAAACTTCCAAACTATAAACTAAAATAAACCTTTTCACTATACACATTGAGTCCTGTCAACCATTTCCTTCAGCAATGGAAAGCTAACAAACATACCTAGCAAGAACTTTATTTTACCCGAGCTATCACAATGGCTTCTCACCTAGTCATGTGGTTTTGGTCATTTCATTCATTACTGCTGACTTGATCTTCCTAAAGCACAGTTCAAACATGTTATGCCCAGTACATAAACATTCTATGACTCCACATTGCCTATGGAATGACAACTTGACCCAACTCTTTCATTCCCTGTGATTTGGTACTAATGTGTTTTCCCCACTGTGATTTCTACTACATTGTCTGCTTGCCCGGCTAAACTAAAATACAGTATCCTTCTATGATATATTCATCCTGCTTAGAGTATACTTTTTCTTTCTCTCTGCCAAGTTTAAATACTCTTTCTTATCATTTAGAACAAAAAGGGTGGTGCCCATCCTTTCTTATGATTTAGACCTAGAATATCCCCCAAAAGACTCGCATGCAGAGATGGGGCCTGGTCAGAAGGGGGCCTGGCTTGGAAGGATGCATCCCATCTGTGCCTCTTCCCTTCTCTGTCTGCTTCCTGGCCATGAGGACACAAATAGCTTCCTCCCCCCTCATACCTTTCCACCATGCTGGTCCTGCCTGGGAGCCAGTTGCCCATGGACTGAAACTGTGAGCCAAAATGAACCTCTCTTCCTTTAATTTGTAAGTGTTGTGTCCTGTGACTAACATACCCTTCCAAGCTCATGTCAAATCCCACAGTTCCATGAAGTGTTCTCACTATTATGTTGAGATGAAATCTCTCGCATGTGAGATCTCCCATAACACATAACTTTGTGCCTCTTTTGTAGCACTCACAAGCTCATACTTTAGGCTTATAGTGATAAATACGTATGTCAGGAATAAAATCTGCTATGCCACAGAGTTTTGATGTCTTATTTATAAAACCCATCTTGCCCCCAGCATGGTGTTTGCCTCCATTGGAAATTAGTTTGCTGAGTCAAATATTTCCTTCCTTATAGAATTCCCACCCTGATGTACACTGCACCAAGGTCTATGCAGTGGCATTATCCTGTCAAATGAGGGTGCCCAGACAACTAAGGATTTGTTTCGTCTTTATGTACTGAGTGGGAGGTGCGGTTGGTTGGTTGGTTAGAGTTTTGGGTGACCAACAGACTGAACTGGCACTGATTTGTCATATGCGGCCTAGAAAGGAACTCACCTCATGCTCTGAAGCTGCTCTTCCTGGCACAGAAGCACAGCTCCGGAGCTGCAATCCAAGCTCTCTTTCCAGAGTCCCTAATTACTCAAATGTGCTTCTTTTGTGGGAGGTTTTTTTCCTTTCTTGGACTTTCGCCCTGCTTAACAGCCCTACACACCCTAGCACTAGAGACACGTTTGTTTCCTTAGCTCTTACCCCAAAGGGATTTTACAGGATCAGTGTACATAAGCAAACTTTTAATTTGGTTTTCTTTTCTCTTCAAGGACTTTATTTGTAAAAACGCCAATGTGTGCACACAAAATCAGATGACTGAAATGCTAGTCAGCAAGAAGCCAGCTTAGCCTTCAGGGACATGGGGACAAACTCGCCACATATACCCTAGCCTGGATGTCTTGGCTGTTCCACATTTGTGAGGGAAAATGTTATACAGAATTCCTATCAGGTAGGATGTTTGTAACCACAAGGAAGGAAAGAATAAACTAAAAGCAGTCTGGCTAAGTGTTCATTTATAAAACAAGACATCCAGAGGGAGGCAGTTCTAGCAGCTCAGAGCATCAGCAGAGGCTCAGCCCTTCTTTTGGTCAGCTGGCTGTAGCCCCCTTTATGAGCACAAAATTCTGGCAGGGCTGCAAACCTGATGTCTTCATACAGCTACATGCAAAGGAGAGGGTGGAGGGTGACCAAATGCGAGTCTCATTTTTTCTGATACTCTTTTTAACCAGGAAATAGGACACTTTTCCCAGATCCCTTCAGTGGCTAAAAACTTCCATAGACAGAATTGGGTGGCATGCTAATCCCTGTGCCAATCAAAGGAAACTCTGAAACCTTGACTGGCATATGCCAATCACGTCGTTGCCTGGAGCTGGGCACACTATGGGCTGAAAAATTAATGAAGCACTAGGACTCCGAGCAGGGGAAACGGATGTTACACAGGTCATCCACTGGGCCGGCATGGTGCTGTGTGCCGTTCTCCAGCCAGTGCAACTCCCAGAAGGGCCTGACCGACAGTAAAGCAGCACTTACGGGAGTGCGGGAAAGACTTTGCATGCAGATTAATCCAAACAATCACATGATGATCATAATCGAGTGTTGAAATTATTATTTTCAATATCATAATCAAAAGGGATGCAGATAAGGTTTGAATCAAAAAGACCAAGATTCTCCACCTGATTCATTCTTTTGCTTGCTGTATTGCCCTGAATATTTTTACACTGTTACTGAACATGTTTATCTTACATTTACCTAAATTAAGCTGAAAGGCTATTACTATTCATTCTTTTTATGTTGATTGCTAAATCAGACGGTGCCTTACATATAATTATTGGCCCAAGAGGCTTATCCTGACTTGTGGGAAAATTCCTTTCAATCTGTCCATCACCATGAGCTTTCACTCAAACTGTGTCACCCAACTTTTATCACTTCCTGCTAGGCTGACTACAGCTGCCATTTATCTTTTAGTATTGCTTCAGAGGGTGCCTCCTTGTCTCCTTGTTTGTGTTGTTCTTTCTCATCTCACTTTTGTTCTGTCTACTGCAGGAATTTGCTCTCGCTCATGCTTTGCAGTCACACATTGACCAGCAATGCCCTTTTGAACACGTTGCAACCTAACACTGTCCACAGAGATATAAGTTCCCCTAGGGGGAAACCTTCAAGGCTACAAACCACATGTAAGACTACAGATACCAGCGTGCTCTTTGAAGCTGCCTTCCAGTTGCAGTCATTCAAGGGACAAGATGGAAAGGAGAGCAACTGAGCAATTTCAGAAGGGTGAATAAAATGCCAAGGAGCAGACAGATAGCTCAGCCTCAAAGGAAATTCAGAAGACCTTGGGACAAACCAGCTGCCAGTGCTGCAAAGAGACAGGAGAAGCCCCCAAATCTGTCAGAAGTCTGTGCAGAAGCTGACAAGAGTCTGATCCTGAAATACAGCCAGGAGGAGGACCAACGGCAGAGAACCTGAGTGAATGCTAATTCTGAAGGTTTTCTGTGATTCTCATGACTTGAAGACACTTGAATAGCACAGGATTCCTTTTGTTTTCCAGTTTTTCTCCACTGACTACAATCCACTCACTGCCTCGCTAAATTTTACAGTGAAGCAGAAGTAGAACAGGCATCTCTTTAATCCAAATTCCAAAATGCTACCAAATCTCCCAAATGGTGAGCACCAACATAATAGCGCAAGCAGAAAATTCCCGCACAGAATTATTGAAAACATAAAATGGATTTCACACTATGTATATAATGGATATATGAAACATAATTTTGTTCTTAAACTCGGACCCCATCCCTCAGATAGCACCTTGTAGGTGTGGAAATCTTCCAAAATCTGGGAACACTCAAAGTTCTAAGAACTTCTGATCCTGAGCATTTCAGATAAAGGATATTCAACCTGTAGTCTCTCATCTAACAAAATTCACTCTCTAACCTCAAGTAAGATCCTCCTGCAATTTAGTTTCCCTTGAAATCTTCTGGTAATACAAAATGAAGAATGAAACAGGCAATATTGCATGGATATGCTTGCATATTCTTTCACATTTCCTCCAAAATTCCCAAATCCCCAGCCAATTTTGTAGTCTGCCACTTCATTGTCTTCTTTTTCACACCCACCTATTAACCATCTATGCATTTTGACCAAACTCCTCTTCCACACTCAGTAATAATAATAATAAATTCTTTGGAAAAAAACTGTCAGTGTGCATGTGGATGGCTGTGATTATGTCCTTAATAGCCCTCTAGCATCTGGGTGATGAGATACAATGGGCAGAGGTGCAGACCAGAGCAGTAAACTTGGCTCTCTGCCAGCCGCACTCTACTTGTCTGTCTATACAGTGAGGAAGGGTTTAACTAGGTGGTTGTGCATTACCATCACCTCTCTCCCAGGCAGTGTAGCTTAGGGCTACAGCAGAGATTGTGGAGCCCTTCCAGTTCCAAATGAGAGATTCTAGCACATCTTCTCCCAAACTAAATAACTTTGAGCAAGATTCTCCATCCCCTCATGTCTTGTTTTCCCTATTTGTAAAACAGACAGGCTCAAATATCATAGCCAACATGATTGTTATAGAGATTAAGGGTGTTTAGAAGACTACCTGGCGGACAAGTTCTGCATGAGTAACTGTAACAAACTCTGGATTGTTTTAGAAAGAGAAAAAGAGAGCAAGAGAGAGAGAAAGAAAGAAAACATTTTTGATATAAAGCTCACATACCACAGAATTCACCAATGTTAAGTGCATAATTAGATGGTGCTTAGTGTATTTGTAGAATTGGCAACCATCGCCATGATGCATGCTAGAGCTTTTTTTTCTTGAACTTTTTTATTGCCTCAAACAGAAACTCCATATCCTTCAGCCATGATCCTCTGACACAACTTAAATCTTATCCCTGGTCCTAAATCACCACTAATCTGCTATATACCCCCTCAAAATTGTCTATTCTGGATGGTTAATATAAAAAGAATCCTATAATATGAGGTCTTCAGTGACTGGCTTCTTTTTCCTAACATAAGTTCGTCTATATTGTTGCGTAAATCAGAACATCATACCTTTTATTGATGAATAATATTCTATTGTGTGGATGTGCCCACTGGGTAGTTGAAAGACTTTTGGGTTGTTTCCACATTTGCGCAATATAAATAATGCTCCAAAAACATTCACATATAATTTTTATATGGACATTCATGCACATGTCCCTTGGGTATAAACTTCAGAGTAGGATTTCAGGGTTCTTTCTGAACATTATGTTTAATAATTTGAGGGGTCATCAGACTACTTTCCACAGCAGCTGCATCATCTTTTTATCCTCACTAGCAGTGTATAATGATTCTGATTTTTTACATCCTCATCAACAGTTGTAGTTATCTGACCTTTTATTTAAGCCATCCTCATTGATACAAAGTAGTATTTCATTTTGGGTTTGATTTGCAATTCCCTAATTCCCTAACAATGTTGAGCATCTTTGTATGTGCTTGTTAGCTATTGATGAGCTATGGATTCTTATAAAATGTCTACTGCTGATGCTTTCAAAGCCCTTATACCACCCAAGACACTCTAAGACAAGACCCAGGTCCAGGTTCCTATGAGAGGCTGAGGATCCAGCTCACTATAACTTAGAAACACGATGTCAAGTCTTTTAGCCTAATGATTTCCAAAGACCCTAATGACTTCCAAAGACCCCACATATCATAACAGGTTTCCTCCTGTTATGTGTGAGGCCTTCCATTTACAGTCATAAATGATATGGGCCATTCATATCTTGTGTAATGCACATGGAAGTAATCTGACATAGGGGTTGGAAAGGTCGCAGTCTTACCATATCCAGAGGAAGAGCCTCATTAAACTAGCCAAAGCAGCTTGACAAATCGATTTATTTCCATGTCCTCATTGGTCAAGCAAGATTCATGATATCTAATTTGTAGAGCTGTCGTGAGGAGAAAATGAGATATTTATTCAGCCAACACTAGGAAAATGAGTAGACAGAATACTTGCATATGTGCCTGTCAACTGGCTTGTGCTTCCTATAAGTGATTTTCAAGTCATCTACAGGTTGACTCTCCAACCTCATGGAGAAGGTGCAGCCCAGCAGGACCTAAGGTATGTGTTGCCCAATGGCACCATTTGCTGGAAGATTGAGAAAAAAGAGAATTGGACTCCCAACCCACAAGAGCCAAGTAGCTGAGGCTGAGTTTTCACAAAAACTTCATGTAACGATCTGCAGAGGTGAAGGACCCAAGGCAGAGAGTGCTGAGCAATCCAGAGAGGCCCTGAGCTCCAGATCCTCCCCGTGTGGGCATCTTTTGGATGCTGCTAGAGTTCTCTTTTATGCAGAGAAAGAATCGAAAGGGAACAAAGTTCTCCAGGCATGAAGAGAAGAGCTACATCTCAGTCAAGGAGAAGACGCCTTCCCCGCCGGTGCAATCTGCTCTCTTCTGCATTCTGCCCCTTACCATGGTTTTGCATCAGATACGCCCGCAAGGGACTCCAGACGGCCCCGTGATTTAACAGCTCGATCATTTGCTGCCACCTATCGGTAGAATGTTAAATGTGACCTAAAGAGAAATTAAAATTGCACCAGACCGTTACTGCAGCTGAACTCATGCTTAAATATAATTCTACAAAGAGCATCAAAGAAGCTTTTGGCTTATTACTGTTCTTACTGGTATGCAGAAATGTGAGAAGGAAGATTTAGGATATCTAACAACTGTATAATAAATATTATCAAATCTATCTGAGAATAATGATTCAGATTGTGCTACTGGTTTGAAAAAATATATTCTGAATTGTCCAGCTTGCTAAAGCCTTTAACTGAGAGCAAGTTTTTTTTAAAAAAAAAACAGAGGTCAAATTAGGCTAAAGGACTATAAATAACAAAAATTATCATTGTCTTTAAAATTAATTTCATGGAAATCTATTATATCAGAAAAATCCATTGGTCGTGGTTCTATGATATTAAGATCTTCACGATTATTTTTAATAGTACTTTCTCTGCACAGCTATAAAGTTCTGCATATAGAGACAGGTGAATGGATTTTAATGATAATAGCTCAATTGTGCCCTGAAATATTTATGCCAGCTTTGCAAACAAGTATAAAACATTTACAAGAGCTGCCTCCAAACATATTCTTCAATGATAGAAAAGCTTCTCCATGATTCACCACAACACACACATGTTGTCTTTTGCTTATCTGGCCTGACAATTTTAGGTAAATTTAAAAGTCTAGAGTAGGTTGAATCAAATAAGAAAAATGAGGGCTGGCATCTTTAGCTGGGGAAGATGAGGATGAATTGTTCTATGCACATAATTCTTAAAATGTTCATCACATCTCTAGTTGATATTCCTATCTCTCAACTAGATACACAATCTTATACAGTAGAAAAAGTATTTTACTTACCCTTGTATGCCCCAAACTATCCCAGTGTCTGAACTTTAGACTAAATCTATGTAGACATTTGGTCAACAACTACATATTTTTGAACCTATTGTGTGCCAACTACTGTTCTAGATGTTTATTCTGGGCACTGTTGTGGAAGAAATGAAAGGAGAGAGAGAGAAGGGAAGAGGTAGGGAAGAAGAGAATTTTTAAGGAGGTGTCAAAACTGATACCAATTTTAGCAATACAGCCAAAATGTAAGGCAGGAAAAATTTTATTAAGTGGATAAACTTTGAAAAGGGTCTTTTGAGTGGCTGATGCATTCACCATGGTGTTCCCTGCACTACCAAGAAGATAGAAAGAACAGCCAGATGTGGTGGTGCACACCTGTACTCCCAACACACGGGAGGCTGAGGTACAAGGATAGTTATGAGTTCAAGACCAGCCTGGGCTACAAAGTGAGCTCATGGCCAGCCTGAACTGCATAGTGAGGACCTGTCTCACAAAGGCAAAAAATAAAAATTTTAAAAAATACAAGGAATAGAAGCCATGCTTTGATGGGGTGTGACCACATTCAAATAGATGTGTTTATAACTTTCAACTGAAGAAGGTAACAGAATCACCCTTAAGAAAAATATAAATGCTCATGTATTTTAGTTACATCTATAGCACTTAGAATAGTTCATGTCACATAATAATAAATATCTACTGAATGAATACAAGATCGTATACAGCTACTACTGCCACTATCTTGTGCACATACTTGTGCCCTTGAGGCTTTTCTCCAAGGTCACATAAGAAAAAATTATTTGAATTCCAACTGGCATCCAAATGTTTGGTTTCTGAGATTCCAAGACCAGCTCGTGTCGTACTGCTCAGATCTCAGATCTGGCCTTACTGACCCTCACAAATAAACACAAAAGACCAGAAAAGCGAACCCACAGCTTTACCTGCCTCTGCTACCGAACCTGACTCCATCCACCTTCTGCCTGATACTATCAGAAGGGTTCCATGATAATCGCTGAATCACATAACCGCCCAAATGAGATTGTTCTTCCATCTGTTAAGGGCCATCAGAGCCCTGTGCAATGAATTTCAATTTAAGGAGCTTTATGTCCCATCTGGAACAAGAGGATTCATTCCTATATATGAGCAAAAGAGCATTGTGATTTTAACCTGGTTTTAATGGAAATGACTCAATTCAAATTTAAATTTTTAAGTGGTGTTTAAATATTGCATGTTTCCACACACTGAGCAAGAATCATGCTGCCAACAGTTATTTTCAGAGTCACATTTTCGCAGCAGTAAATGCTCATTAAACACAAGCCATATATGCAAGGACTCTCATTGCGGCATTGTTTGTAAGAGGAAAAAGCCTGGCACTTGCCCAAACATCCATCAAAGGAGATGGGATAATGAAATCATGTTATGTTCATACCATGCAGCTATTAAAAGGAATGAGGTAGATCTACACATGCCAGTGCGACAAGATGTCACAGACATAGCAATGCACAAGGAAAAGCAAGATGCAAAACACTATTCATGTCTCTAGTACTGATGATAACAGCAACAAATGTCAGTATATACATATCAAAAAGCCTGGAAGACTATACACAAAATGGTAAATGGTAATTATTCAGGAAAATCACACAATGGGATAATTTCACTTGTAACTTTATACATTTCTGCATCCCATAAAATGTGTGTAGTGATCATATATTACTTCTGTAATTTAAAAAGTGTTGGGTTTATTGCACTTTAGATATAAGTAAATATGATACATTTAAGTTCAGTAAACAAAGTTTGAAACAACAGTTCATAGGTAAACAAAAAGTGATCTTTTTAGAGAATTACTGGTGCTACAAGCGTTGCAAAGGCCTGTAACGGTTAGTAAGCTGGACTTTCTTAGACTGAAAGAGAAATTTGCCTTCTGGGTTCTGACACTGTGGTTCACTAATTGATTCTTCATCTACATACTTACTATGTGTGTAACAGAAAATAATGCAATCACTGCTGTTGATGAGATAGTACAGATAGCACCATTCTTCACTGGTCTGGCATATAAATTTTTTCATATTTCTCTTTCATTTGTATCTCATCTCTCAAGTTTCTTTTAACTGCTATTTTTTAATATAATAAGTATCTCCGGCACATTCTCCTTCTTGTCTCTGTCATTCTTTTGAAGTGCTTTATGGTGCTTATTTTAAAGTCTCGATCTACACGATTACTTCCAGTTCATATACTAATGTAATAGTCAGAGCAGAAGAGAGACACTACAGTAATCTTGGGGATCTCAGTGGCTGACACAGCAAAGCTGTACTTCTCACACACAGTCAGACAATTCTGCCGTCCGGCTTCCATGGCCTAGGTTGCTTTCATAGTCCAATCCTGCCATTGCAGTCTTCATTATGAGTCACAAAAAAAAAAAAAAAAGCAGGGAAAAAGAAAAGACTAAAAACATGGAAAGCTCACTTCTACTCACATCTTGTTATCTAGAACTGGTTACATTGGCCTAACAACAGCAGTAAAGGCTTAGCCTTGGTAGATGAGCACAAAGGCATTTGGTGAGAGCAGTGGATTGATAACAGGAGATCAGCTAAAACACCAATTGAGCTGGATCAGCATGGTCCTGAGCGTGGATCCCCACCTGCGGACAGTTGCCAGTATGAAAAGGAGATGTGGAAAGGAAGAGTAGCATTGTGGGTTCTCCTAAGTGTTGTTTGGAGCCATTGGTTCTCCTGGAGGAGCTTGTCATGCTGGCTCCCCTGATACGAACTCAGCTGTTATCATCAGAGGAATTTTGTCGCTGAGAATGTCTGTGGTTCACTTTGGGGGAGCTCTGGTCCTTACTTTGAGCATCACTTCCTGGCTCCGGAGGGGAAGACATGTGCTGTTCAATCTCCAGGACAAGCTTGTCATGCTGGCTTCCTGATACGGACTCGGCTGTTAGTATTGGAGGAGCTCGGGACCTTCTTGTCATTGAGGATGGCTATGGTAATTTTTGGGGAAGCCCTGGTCCTTATTTTGAGCATCTCTTCTTGGCGCCACAGTAGAACCTTCAACCTATTGGTACAGACCCTTCACCCCACTGGCATAGACTTTCTAACCTCCACCACTAACCTTTAGGTCTTCCAGCACAGATCCAGGAAATAGACTTGCATGAGTCATTGTCATGGGCTCTAGGTCTTCAGCTGGACTCATGCAGGATATTGCCGTGGGATCCAGGCCCTCGGCTGGATTCTCTAGGTCTTCAGTGTTGTAGACAGATTTCCTGCACTTTCTTTGTATTTAACTCTTGGGTGACCATCATAAATAATACTATAAATTACGTGTCCTGTATATAACTGTTCTCCTTGCAAACCCTGGCTACAGCAGTGAGCTCATTATTCTCTCTCCAGCAGCACCTGGCTTAGTTCACTATCTCAGCTGTTACACTTCAGGGTAAATTTCCCCTAGCCAGGTGTGGTGGCACCTGCTGTAACCCCAGCCCTCCAGAAGCTGAAGCAGGAGGATCGCCCTGAGTTCAAGGCCAGCCTGGCTACATCGTGAGACAAAAAACCAGCCTGAACTAATAGCATGATTCTATCTTAGAGATGAATTTTCCCTTAATTGTGCTCATCCGCTGCTCAAGATGTAGAGGAAAAGCAAGTGAAAAAGGAACGCCCAGTAGTGGACACCCTAGCTTACTCTAGGGCCACACTTTTGCTTTGAAGAAGCAAAGGACATACACTGCTGTCAGGCCCCCAAGGGGCAGGCTGCCAACTGCCCAAAGCAAACCAGGCTAGGGGAAAGACTGCACTCGGCCTCTCTTAAACATAGAGCAAAAGCCGGTCTGTCACGCTCTCCTTTCTTCCTCAACCATGGCACTACATCCTCCTATTCTGGACCTCGGGATTTCTGCATTCTTGATTTTCTCAGACTCTCCGATTTCTTCACCTTCTCCCACATCCACAGGTTGGGCCGGGCTGGAGGGGGAAGCAGGAGCCTTTCCCAGATCATCAGGGCTTCAGACACCAGGGTCCACGGCATTTACACCACAGGTTTCTAATGCCTCTTTGAAACTCGCTTACCACAGTGATTCCCATCACACGATGAGGGAAACGCTTCTCCCACAACAGGCAGGCCCGGTGCACACTGTGCTGCCCCACAGACACTGTGTTACCGCTAAAAGCAGCCTGATCTCGGCAGCCCGCTTCTGCTAAACCACCGGCTCAGCTCTGCACGGCGCCGAGGAGAACGGGCCAGGGGGTCAGGCCTGAAGACGGAGCGGCAGCCAGGGTTTCTAATTCACATCCTGCCGGGAAGTCGACTTTGAGAATATAATCAGGTAACAGGGAGCCACAAATGGGACATTGTGGTCAGTGTTGGTATCAGGGGAAAGTATATATGATTTGTTTATGGCCTATGCTTAAAATATCATAAATATAAACACCTCAGTCCTAAAATTATAGCCTAAACCACAGTTGAAAAGAAATCCTACTTTCTCCAACCACTTTATCAAATCAAAATATACAATCAGACATACAGAAAGATAAAATTATTTCTTCTTCCCCTCTACGTAACATCCCCCATGTAACAGAGGCTGTTGGTTTCACAGTTAAAAATCACTCTCTGCCTGTCTGTGTCAGACTTGCCTCAAACAATAGAAGAGGAAAACTGCTGTAGGTGCCTTGCCAACCTGCCTTGCAGCTAGTTTAGCTGTGTAATACAATTCTGGCTAAGGTTTGTAAGAGAAATCTCCTTGGAGAAGCAGAGATTGCAGGAAATATATTTTATCTCACAAATAATGGACCACTCTTAAGAGGGGGGAAAAAGCCTTTGCCACCATGCCCTTCCCCCACCTTTCACTTTTGTCCTACTTTCAAATGTAATCACAATATCTGGAGCTGTGAGCGGCCTCAATTTCCCTGTTGTGGCTGCCTTGATGTCCTGAATCAACTCAAAACATTTACATTTCACGGGCATTCTGGCTTTGAGAAGGGGCTAGAAGTTGCATGGTGCCCGCTCCTTCTAATAAAGTGCACTCTGAGTGTTTTTACGAGCCTGACTTTCCATGGATGGCTCTTGAAGGCAGCATTCACTGTATTTTTTTTTTTTTTATCACACCTGGTAAAGACCTTCACGAAACAGGACTTCCAGAAATGCTTCAAGAGCAATAGGACAGAGCCAGGTGTGGTGGCGCACACCTGTCATCCCAGTACTCGGGAGGCAGAGGCAGGAGGATCACCACAAGTTCTAGGCCAGCCTGAGCTACATAGTGAGTTCAAGGCCAGCCTGAACCACATAGGGAGACACTGTCTCAAGAAAAAAAAAAAATCAGTGGGACAAAACCATGTTCAAAGTGATGGGGAGAATTCTGAGGATTTGTGGCAGTGTGTCTCTGACCGTAATAAGTTTTTTTAAAAAATGCAAATGTTCTCTGTATTTTTTGATCATCCATCATAGGCCAACAGCAGAAAAGAGGTTTCTTTCTTTTTCTTAAGCCCTTTGAGACACCAAAAGTCTTTGCTGAGAATACCAGGCACCACACTGAGGAACAGTAACTATATTCAATTTACTCTCTAATTGACTTAATTATTTATTCGATACCACAATTAGAAATAACATAAAGCCTGACCTTAGCCCCCCTGTAGCAGCTGACAAAATAAGCAGTTCTTTGCTCATCTCCATCAGTTTTTATTTTTACAATGACCTCTGCGTGATTTCCAGCAAAAAAGTCTCTTAGATCCTTACAAGTGGCAGAAAATTATGAGACTCATGGTTAAATTATTGAAAATTCAGACAGGATTAAAACCTTTTTTCCTAGGGGCTGGAAATTTAGCTCAGTGGTTGAATCATTTTCAGGGCCCTGGGTTCCATCTCTAGCACCACAAAAAATAAATAAATAAAAATAAGAATTTTCTGGCTTATAAATAAAGTATATATTGGATGCAGGTAATTGGGGGAAAATAAAAATTCTGCACAATAATAAAGACCTACAATCCTGCCACCTAGACAAGGCCATTATTAAAACTGTATTATCGCTCTATGTAAGTATGTGTATGTTAAGTAAATCTGGGATAATAAGGTAAATAGCTAATCATTTTCAGTTACTTTTATATTGGAAACATATTCCCATGCAATTAGCTATTTCTTTTAAAACATGACTATTAATGATGGCAACATGTTTCACTGTTGAATAAAAATAACTTCTATATAATCATTTCCTTATCACTGAGATTTGATTTTTCTTTCTTTTTTTTTTTTGAGACAGGGTCTTGCTACATAGTGCAGGCTGGCCTTGAACTTGCTTACATAGGTCAGGCTGGCCTCAAACTCACAGCGATCCTTCTACCTCAGCTTCCCAAGTGCTGGGATTACAAGCATGTGCCACCATGCCTCACTCGATCATTCTTGAATATTCTAAATAATCCTCTATTTGAATGTCCTTAAATTAAAAGTGCCCTTCCACCCCTGGCACACAGGTCCCCGACATCATTAGGCTCTCCGGGAGCTCACCTCTGGCCATTTTCCTATTGCATACCACTAAGCAGAACCCAAGCAGCAAGAAGCCTGCTGGTCACTGGCAGTGACTGGACCCAAGCAGTGGTGCAAACCCTCAGGCTGGAGCTCCATCTCCATTATCAGACAACTGTTCCATAGAGAGGCCTCAGGAACAAAGCAGAAAATGACACAGGCAGCCCAACAAAGCCAGCCACTCAGCTGACCTCGAAGGCCAGTCATGGGAGCAACAGGAGCAGAACAATCAACAAGGAGCAGACTGCAACCACAACCACCGAGTCAGAGACACTGGAGCAGACTGCAACCACAACCACCGAGTCAGAGACACTGGAGCAGACTGCAACCACAACCACCGAGTCAGAGACACTGGAGCAGACTGCAACCACAACCACCAAGTCAGAGACACTGGTCCTTGCTGAGGCCTCCTTGGCAAAGGACGCCAGTGTGGCCAAGAGAAAAAATATTCTGAAGGAAGTGTGCGCCTTTGGGCTCCAAGGTAAGGGTGAAAGAGAAATGGAGCAGGCTATGCACCTTCCCTTCCTCAAGCCATCATGAGATCATCAAGTGATGGAGCGTGTGTGTGTGTGTGTGTGTGTGCGTGCCCGTGTGCGCACAAACAGGGATTGAACCCAGGGTCTTCACAGTGGGCTCATCCCCAGAACCCGCCCCCCTTTTTTTTTTATTTTGACACAGGGTTTCTCTAAGTTAGCTAGATTGGGTTTAAACTTGCATTTCTCCTGCCTCAGCCTCCCAGAGTGCTGCATTACAGACGTGCACCCCATACCTATAGGTAATCGATAACTTCCTTATCACCTAACACTGTAGAATCTGCTCAGAAATGAGCAATGCCCCTGACTACCTTAAGGAATCCACTCGCCAACAAGAAAGGGAAAAACAACCGAGCACATTTGGAGACAAGGACAGGAGAAAGATAAAACTGCCTCAGGTCTACGTGAGGCAGTGAATTGTTCACTATAATTACAAGCACACGGTGAGATCCTAGTTTTGCTCTTTGCCATCGGAGTGTCTTTGGAAAAGTTATTTAAATTCATTGAACATCAGTTTCCTCCTCACTGGAATGGAGATAGTAATATTTATGTCACAGGGTTGTTATGAAGATTAAAAAGATGACGTCGTCAAGACCTTAAAACCCAGCACCCAGCCTGTAGTTCATGCTCAGTAATGGTAAGTAAGACTACCAGTGAATACTCAAGGAGGCTGGGAATATTTAATGTGAAAAGATACTAAGGCCCCATATGATCAATAGCTTCAAATATTGAAAAGCTTCTCATATAAAAAGAGAACACAGTATAAACTTTATGTATTGAAAACATGTGCTAATACAATTTTTTTTAATTTTAAAAAGAGAATGTGGATATTCTTATGATGATCCAGGGTGAGCAAATGGGCAAAGAGAATGAAAGAAAATTCTGTGAAGCAAATTTTAGCTCGGTCTAAGAACAAACCCAGCCATCGAGTTCATAAAACAATGAAGCAGGCAGCTTTGAGTACTGTGCTCACCACCACCCACCACAGCAGACATGATGTCAGGATACTGTGAAAATCTGCACCACCAGGCTCGTGGACCCAGGTTGTATCTCAGGCCCCTCGTTGCTCTGTACTCTATCTCTATGTGATGCCAAAATCCATAAGGAGACCCCATAACAACAACCTCCCATTTTTTCCTAAAGGAAGAGTAAATGGCTTGGTGGGGGATCCAGTTTCTGCAGAACAGAAGAGCCTAGGCCTGTGTCCTGTTTTGTTTTTTCATTTTGGTGATCAGCACAAGCTTCACAAAAACCTAAGGCAAAGTAGTATAGTTTGCGGCTGCAGGTTGGTGCACCCCCTTTTCCAAGGACAGCAGGCTGCTCTTCCTGGAGCGTACCTTCGCCCGGTGACACAGGAGTGGAAGCCCTGCAGAGTCTGCCTACCGTGTTCCCTTCCCAGCTTTCCCCTGTCTGCCTTGCTCTCTCTTTGCCAGCTCTGGTCAGCAAGGAGTTCTGAGTCAGTCCGTAAGTGATGGCGGCTGCTCCCTACAAGTCTTCATGTGCGCTCCTGCTGCCTCAGTGGCCCAAGTGATTCAGAACATTTACCTTTCACGTAACTTTACCTGTGGGGAAAAGTTAGAAGTCACACAGTGCCTGATGCAGTGAATCAGCTGGGTGAGGACGTGTTGTCATGCTTTTTACAAGCCGGCCCTTCCAGTAGGTGGCGCTTAGCCGCTGTGGCACTCACATTTTTACTCACACCTCACAGAGGAAAACTTTCAGAACTGCTTCAGAAAGTCACCAGAACAATGGGATGGCTGTGTCCAAAGTGAGGGGGAGTATTTTGAGGAAGATGAATGGCACTTTTACTGTAATAATTTTTTAATGTAAACATTCACCATATATTTTGATCACGGGAGGCAAGGTCACTGTGGAAACCCTCCCTCAGTGAGAATTCACAAGAAATGCCCGGTGGTCTCTCCAGCCTCATTAGCTGCTAGGGTTACTTTCTACAGAACATTCTGGAAATGTTATTAAAGCCAAATGACAGAGGAAATTTATCCCTCCAGGTGCATACAGAGGTGGCTGGGGAAGGTGCCAGGGGCTCCATAAGTCAACTCAGTAGTGCGTTTCGATGTAAGAAACTTAAAACTCTCCATTTTCCTCATTGATATTCATTAATTTCTCTAACACACCTCCCTGCCCCATTAACATTTGGCAGATTCAATACAGCAAGCACCCAGAGACACTTGAAGTATTTTTCAGAGCTTATAATGGAAGCTTATCATAAAACCCATCAATTTTTACTGAAAGCTGTGCTAATGAAAGAATCATTTTACCAAAAGAAATACTAACTTTTAACATGAAACTCTTCAAATGTATGGCTACGTCATATATATGAAAAAGCAGAAATTGTGTACATCTGATTTGGCTAAATATATAATGTAAAGTCTGTGACTAATTCATTTCACATCTGTTTTTATAAGGCAGATGTTACTCTTTATCTTGAGTTGAGTTGTAATCCTCCCCCAAAATAAATTGAAGTCCTAAACCCCCGTACTCTAGTCTGGAATTTTACTTGGGAAGGGTCACTTTAGATATTATCAGCTAAGTGAAGAGGAAGTCACACTGGAGTAGAATGGCCCTTTCATCCAGTACAACTGGTGTCCTTAAAACAAAAGGAGAGAGGAGAATGTCAACAGGACAAAGGCCAGGAAAAGGACAGGCAGGGTCTGGAGTGATGCTGCCACTGGGTAAAATGGCAACCTGGGACTTTCAGAAGCTTCAGGAGCAAGGAAAGTTCTTCCCCAAGAGCCTTCGGAAGGGACAGGGCTCTGCTGATGCCTTGGTTGCAGAGTTCAGGCCTCCAGAACTGTAAGAGAATAAACTTGCTGTGTGTTCCACCACCCAGTCCTTGACACGCAGTCTTTGGCGGGAAACGATGCCACCCTTTATCCACACACTCACTGTGCTGGAACGATACTTCACCATACTGTTAGGGTCATAAGGTGGTCAGTTAATGAGCACCCCTGATTCTCACTTAAGTTGTGACTCAAATGAGGTGAAAGATCAAAAGGATAGGCTAATGGCTACCAAGTGCACATTTGTAGTCAGAACTTTTCTATAAATTCCATATCAAAAATATTCTCTAACAACATAAATATATACAATCAGTATTAAACTTTTATTAACACAAAATCACTCTACTAAGGCCCTTTTCTATTTACTACTGCTTGTGTCATCATCAATCTTAATTAAACAGAAACTTCCATCTAATTGTGCTGCTTCCAAATCTCCTGTGATAGTCTGTAGTGTCACTCAATTCATCTCCTTCGAGAAAGAGGGCTGGGGTGTAGCTCTCTGGTAGTACACTGGCCTTGCATGCAGAAAGCCCTAGGTTCACTCGCAGAACTACAAAATTAGTCATAATAATAATAATAATAAATCTAACAAGAAAAAATAAAGTAGCAAAGAAACACATCTAACAAAACATGTGTAAGATTTTTAGGTGTGAAATTGTACAATTTTATTAAACAACTTAACAGAAAGCCTAAGTAGATGGAGAGATCTATAAAGCCCATGGACAAGCTGCCAACATTCTGTAAATTGATTTCTAAGTACATATCATTCCAATAAAATTAGAGTATTTTTTTATGAAACCCAACAACCTGATTTTCACATCCATAGGGAAGACAAAAGGAACAAGAACAGACAAGATCATTATGAAGAAACAAAGTTGTAAGATTAGCCATAGTGGACATAGAAACTAGTTATTTATCTCATGCAGCAAAGACAGAGAGACTAAGAAAAAGGACAGAAACAGCCATGCCTTCGTGAGCACAGGGTACAGCTCAGACATCAGGGCCAGTGGGGATGGACAGGCTGATTAATCAAACTGCTGTGGCAGAATCCACAGATCAGGTAACCTGAATAACCCAAATGTATTATTTGAAATTTTGGAGGCTAGAAATGCAAGATCACAGCCTCAGTAGGTTTATTCTCCCAAGGCCTCTCCTGGGCTCGCGGGCAGCCACCCCTGGCTGTGTCCCCATGGCCTACTTTGTGTGCACATGCCCACATCCCATCTCCTCTGCTTGTAAGGGTGCCACTTCTCTTTGGGGCCTCATCGTGTGAGCTCATTCTACTTCATTTACCTGTTTAAAAGTCCTGCCTTCGACTACAGTCACATTCTGAGATACTAGGGCTGAGGCTTCAACCTATGAACCTGAGTGACGAGCCCGGCCCAGGCGTAAGAAGAGGGAGCAGGGCCTGACTCCTTGCAGATCCACACGGGGAGAGTGGTAAGAAGATTCCTACCTACCTCACAATAGCAGCGAAGATAGGCAAACGTTGTGACTCTTAGGAGCAAATATAGTAGGATATCATTATAATCTCTGGCTAGGAGGAATTTTCCTTTTAAAAAAAAAGGACTATACTAAGTGTAAAGTTTTTAAAAAGACAACACTAATAGTAAAGTTTAAAAAAGACTACACTAAAAGTAAAGTTTAAAAAAATACAACACTAAAAGCAAAGTTTCTGTGCACCAAAAGAGTCCGAAACAAAGTGAAAGTGTGTGTGGTACACGTTCAGTACGTGGGCCTTTCTCCCACACTTCACTATGGCACACGCGTCTCCAGTGAGGCAATGTTTTGTCCTTAACATTTGCCATCATGGTTGGTTGATTCTGGGATCCCAGGCCCAGAACTTCCACAGGTGAAGGACCCTGTGCCGTCCATGGCTGCCTTAGCTCAACCATAGCAGAACTGAGCAGCTCTTCAGAAAACCAAATTCAATGACTTCCTAAGTCCCCTGAGCTATTCTGCTATCTACAGTGCAAGTTCCAGTCAGACTTGATGCTTCTTGTCTTAAAGAAGTTGTCAAATAACATGAGCTATCAAAATCTAAGATCTATCCAGGTGTGATAACCAATGTCTGTAATTCCAGCACTGTGGGGGGCTGAGGCAGGAGGACCCCTGTAAGAGAAATTTTCTCTTATTAACAGTGCATGCTGCTCATCTCCTCCCAATACTCTGGGAATTGAGCCATTATAGTTAAAGCTGCCTAGATTAAATTCAGACAAGGATTAAGCTGACTAGAAAACCTGGGTTGCGAGGTAGAAACAGCCCCCTCCCATTTTAAGGAATTTATGGAGTGTACCTTCCCTGGGCATCTGCTGCCCATATTAGGAAGCACCCTCCGCCGCCCAACTCTAGACCACTATGGTCGTCTCCTCCAATAAATGTAAAAAGCCATTTAAACTAACCAATGCCATCTGCTTCTGTGACCACGCTTGCAAAGACCCCTCCTCCCTTTGTTCGGTAGTTTAAAAGCCATGCTCCGGCACACCTCGTGGCTCTCTGTTCCTGCGTGTTCATTGAGCCCCACGCATGCTTGAGCAATAAAACCCCTTGCCTATTGCATGAGATGGCGTCTGTTGACTTCTTCCTACACGCGGCGGGCGTCTCAACCCTCTCACCCCGAGTTTAAGCCTCAGCAACTTGGCTAGAATGTCAAAATTTAAAATTTAAAAAAATTATAGAGAGCTGGGGATATAGCTCAGTGTGGTGGGCCTGGATTCAGCCTCAAGTACAAAAAAACAAAAACAAAAAAAACCCTAAAATAAATCTACCAACAGGAAAGCACAGAGGCATGATAAGCTTTTGGATTTTGACTTGGTGGACAGTCTGTTAGTCAGCAAAGCAGGCAGGCTGCTGGAAAGGAAGCCCTGAGTTAAAGGTGGTCCCAGATATTTTTAGCAATGTAATAACTCCAAAAATGAACTAAAGAATAAGAACATAGGTGTAGAAAACGGACCACATTAGTTAAAACTTCATCAGCCCATCTTTGTCCCGAAATTTTCAACCACTAAGGGTTACACAAATCCTGCCCACAGACTGGTGATGTTATTGCATCTTTCTTTACTGAAAATGCAGTTCCGGAGCACAAGTCACATTTTGTTTGAAGATTGCCTAAGAGAGATCAGAATTTGCAGCATGGAGCAGAGCAGTAAGTGCCCACTGTGTCCTATCATTTGAAAGTCATAGAAAGGCTCTCCAGAAACAGATTCTAAGACAGAGCGGCACGTTACTGCTCGAAGCAGACACAGTTGGAGGCAGGAAGCCGGTAAGAGAGAGGTGATCTCCGGAGATATGGCCTTTAAAGAGGTAATTAAGTTAAAATGAGGCCCATAGGTCACTGGGGGCTTCAGTGAACTCATGTAGATGAGATGCTTATTCATTCACTTACTCCGGTTTGGTTTGGTTTTGAGTTAGCATTTTTAGCTATCCCAGGCTGGCCTTGAACTCACAACCCTCCTGCCTCAGGGCCCAACAGGACTGGTGTCCTAAAGAAAGAGAAAGAAACACTAGAATGTGAGCGTGCAGAGGAAAGGCCATTTGAGGCCATGGGGAGAAGGCAGCCGACAGCCATTTGTAAGCCAAGGACAGAAAAATCCCTCAGGAGTAATCACAGCATGCTGACTGCTTAGCCTGGAACGTCTAGAACTGAGAGAAAACGTATTTCTGTCATTTACACCATGCAGTCAGTGGTATTTTGTTATAGGGCCTCAACAGACTAATCCAGAGAGCCAGAGTTCTACCCTTCAAAACAG
This sequence comes from Hydrochoerus hydrochaeris, assembly GCA_004027455.1. NCBI lineage: Eukaryota > Metazoa > Chordata > Mammalia > Rodentia > Hydrochaeridae > Hydrochoerus > Hydrochoerus hydrochaeris. Next base: position 6,570 of record PVLA01001099.1, on the reverse strand, counting down.
GTCTGCTCCTGCCCGGAATCCCATCATGCAACATCCTTTCATGTCACCAGCAACCTGTTTTCCTCGTCCCCCCAAGCAAAAACAAATATAATGCACAAAACGCTCTGGGCCAGGCACTCTCCAAGCAGTAACAGTGTAATAACGAACAGGTCTCAAAGGCCACAGAGAGACAAGCAGTTTCGGCGGCAGGATGAGTACAGTGGCGCAGAAAGGACGGGGCGTGGTGGACCTGCAGGGCTGGGGCGCGGTGGACCTGCAGGGGTGGGGCGTTCCGTGGATCTGCAGGGGTGGGGCGTTCCGTGGACCTGCAGGGGTGGGGCGTTCCGTGGACCTGCAGGGGTGGGGCGCTCCAGTCACCTAGCTGGGTGGAGACGGCTGCCTCCGTGAAGAGAGTTCAGCCCAAGGGAGGGAAGGAAAAAAGTCCAGGCCTTGAGATCTGTGTTGCTCAGGGCAGGAGGCAAGGACTGATGGCTTTTTATACTGGGAATTGAATCCAGGGCCTTCACATTGAACTCCATCCCCCCTTGACCGATCTATTGATTGATGACTGATTGATTTCCATTCTGAGACAGGGTCTTGCTAAGTCACTAAGTGGCCAGGGCTGGGCTCCAACTTGTGGTCCTCCTGTCTCGCCCTCCCAGAGCGCCGGGCTGACAGGTGTGCTCCACTGCACCACAGAACTGAGGATATTAACCTGAAAACACAGAGTGATGAGGTGGGGGGAAGGCTCCCAGAAGAGGCTGAGAGATTAGCAGGAGGGAGTCATCGAGCGCAGGAGACCAGGTAAGGAGGACCAAGGCCTGCCTGACCTGCTCTGCGAGCACAGAGGAGGAACCCCGGGCCGCGCACCTTTGGCAGCACGTGGCTTGCTGAGGCCCAGGAGAGAGGCAGCAGACACGGCAGGCCGGGCTCGGGCTGCCTCCCTGGACCTGTACTGGAGACAATGCGAGGCGGATGAAGCCTGCACTACTCTAGTTGCTTGCTCGGGTGTCTCAGTGAATAAAAGCGAGGTGCACCAAAAGCTATTTGTCCACTACAGGCAAGACACCCCCCCACCCCTCTTTTAAAAGTATCTCTGTGTTGTCTTTCGTCCCCCGCCCCCACCCCGGCGGGATGCATTCACAGGCACTCCTAGCAGGCTTGGTTTCCTGCAATCGAGGAGCGTGGGCCACGCGTGAGGAGCTGCGGGTGCGCGGGGGACCTGGCGGAGCGACGAGGCAGCAGCTGACGCACCCCGGATGGAAGGTGGGTGGCAGCTGGAGGGTAGATGAATGAGGACAAAGGAAGGAGTGATGGGACCGTTGCAAGGAGCAGCCGAGGAAGGACGTGGCTGGTCCGCAGCAAAGAGCTGGGCGCGCGTCCCCACGGCGCTCGCGGTGTGAGCTGGGAGCAGGAGGTGGCAGTAGCAGTGTGGCATCTGGAGGAATCGTGGGAGTGCACAGTGGGGCCATTCTCAGGGACAGCGGAGTCCTTCACCCACAGAATAGCCATGGCCCCCTCAGCGGTGGTCACCACGTCCAGACCTTGCCTGTCATTATTGACAAATGTTCGCAGATCTGTCGCCCCACTGAGATACAGGCCCCTTGAGGACAGGGTGATACTTTGCATTTCTGTCTCTCTACGCAATGCACCTCCTACTGCTTCATAAAAGCTATTGGATAAAACAGACTCTGACTAAGCTGAGCTGGGATCAGGTTTCAGTGCCCCAACCCTCTAACCAAGTGACTTCAAAGCAAGTGACATTACTACCTTGAGCCTCAATTTGCTGATCTATAAAATGGTCAGTAATATCATCCACCTTACTGGGTTGCTGTGGGATGAAATTAAATCATGTGTATGATAAGTCATCATTCTCTTATTCAAACCAACCTTTCATTTGGTTTGGCTTTTTGTGAAACAGGGTCTCACTATGTAGCCCAGGCTGATCTCAAACTCACAATCCTTCTGCCTCAGCCTCCTGAGTGTCACAATTACAGGTGAGTGTTGCTACACCCAGCATGATTCATTCACTTTTAAGCATGGGTGATATGTCAGGTGCTATCCTAGGCTCGAAGATTCAGAAGCTGTGTTCCAGGAGGAAGAGATTGTAAGTAATCTATGAACAATAATTTCAGAAAGTGATTAGTATTAGGAGAGTAACAAAACACAGCAAGAGCATAAAAAGTTGGAGCAAAAAGAGAAGGTATTTCTTTAGATTAGACCATTGTGGAAAACTTCTCTGACCAAGGTACATTTTAATAAACACTGAATGATGAACAGGGGACAGAAAATCAGTAAGAAAGCACTCAAACAAAAGAATCCAGCAAGTGCAAAGGCCCTGTGGTTTGCAAGAGCAATTGTTTGCCATTTGTTTCCTTCCCCTCTGAAATGCATAAAATCAAACTGTTACAAATTCAATCACAAGATCACTGGGCTACAAAAAAATGCTCCTTTATTTTCAGTTATTTACATATTATGAGCATCATCTTCAGACTTGCCTGGCTCCTATCCCCTGAAGATTCTCATTTAGCATGAAGCAGACCTAGATTTGCCCCTTTGGTACCAAGATCTCCAGATAATTCTAAAGTTTGAGAATCACTATGTGACTCACAGGACTGCAAATCCCACTTTTAAAATGTCCTCTATTCCTTATAAAATGGCCTTCCTGCAGTGTGAAGTTTGGTTGTCTTCCTCACAGCTCAGTTAGCTGCGTTCAGAGTTGGATGGGGCCTGGCTCAATTATGGAGTAAATTAGCTGAGCTCTAAGTGAGGGGAAGAAATATGGCCATGTTTTTTTTGTACCTTTTAATTGGAGATAAATGCTAACACGTTGGAAAAAATCCAAAGAGCAATTAAGAGGAGAAAAGAACGAGCAAAACTATAAAACTAGTCAGTATTGTTTCCAAAAGCTGAACATATCCTGCTCCAGAAGGGTGGGGGGATGGGGTGTCCAAAGGGGAGTTGTAAATGCCAAGAAGAAACTTCCAGTGGAGAACAAGTGTCTTCACGTCTGAAGTATCAGCCTCTTGTTTCAAGGAGGAAAAACGTAAAGTCACAATAGAGGAGAATATTTATATCAGCCTTTATAATATAATTTATAAAAAAATAGGAGCACAGTTGTTATGCGAAGGTGACCACGCACACACTACTGTGTGGAGTACTGTGCCTTTTAAAAGGTAGATTTCTAGTAACTATATATCAGATACCCACAACAGAGAGGAAGAAGATGAGAGGAGGAACTGGGGAGTCTTCCCAAAGAGACAGAGATGAAGGGGCAGGACAGCGGGAAAAAATTGCTTATCGCCTGGGGAGGCTGAGGCAGGCAGCCGCTGGTACGGATGGGTGATGTGGATGGGACTGGACGCTCCCTGGGGAGGAAGTCTGGACAGCAGCCCGGTGGTGCCCCTGAGGGAAAGGAGGGTGCAGTGGCCCACAGTCACGAGGCAGCAGTGGACGGAGGGCAGAGGAAACTGCCAGGCCAGGGCCATGGGGCACTGGGTGCCAGGTACTCAGGAGATGGGGCACTGGCCAGGCCGTTTCCACCGTGACTTGGGTGCTAAGGGCAGCAGATGCCGGGAGAGAGAGGCAGTGACGTGGTGTCTTAGTCACCTGCAACTAAAAGGAGGAGAGAGTTATTCATTCCACCCGTAGTTGGCCGGCTCCGAGGCCAGCAGGTGCACAGGGCCAAGGCAGAGGAACAGCTGCTCACCTCATGGCAACCAGGAGGCAGAGAGTCAGGGGAGAAGCCCGGGGGCTCTAACCCTCCAGGCCCCGCCCACAGCCCACAGTGACCGCCTCTTCTCGCCAGGCCCCGCCTCCTAACAGAGAGTCAGGGGAGAAGCCCGGGGGCTCTAACCTTCCAGGCCCCGCCCACAGCCCACAGTGACCGCCTCTTCTCGCCAGGCCCCGCCTCCTAACAGCAGGTCTGGTGTAAGCCCTAATCATCCAATCACCTTCCAAAGGTCCCGCTGCCTATCACAGGAGGCTTTATGGGGGACTTCTAGAGACAAACCATAACATGAGATGGCTCAAAGACTTTCACACACACACGCACACACACACACGCACACGCACATACGCACACATAAACATCCTCCACACTCATATGTAAATGACCCACATGATCACACACACATTCATGCACACTCACAGGTTCATGGACATGTCTCACATGTTCACACACATGCTCTTACACTCCACGTACATCCCACATGGTCACACACACAGATTCACATACCCCACATGCTGACACACACACACATGTTCACAGGCACATTCACGAGCATGAACACACAGACACACATCTGCCTATATATTCACTGCACACTAGCACACACACTCTCGCCTTTGCCCTGGGCCAGAAGGAGGAGTTTTGAGGAATTACTGGAAACTCCACCAGGTGCACAGCTGGGAACCGAAAAATCACCATCCCTGTTTCCTGTAACTGCTGTTACTATATAATCTACACATTGAGGATGAAAACCAGCACCCTAATCAGAAATGCATCAGCTCAATTTTAATTCACGTTCAACTGGCAAGGAGCCTGAAAACTTGTCTTTAGCAGTCACTCGTACAGCAAGCCCTGCACGGTAGGAATAAATGTCAGTTTGTGCTAGGACCTCTCAGGCTGTGATGGAGGGCCTGGTCTGCACCAGGGAGGCTGGCTGACCACAGCTGCAAGTTAAGGACTCTGTCCAGAAATAATGTGGATAACAAGGAGTGTTTTAAAAGCATCTTGTAGGCTGGGCGTGGTGGCTCACACCTGTAATCCCAGCACTCAGGAGGCCGAGGTAGGAGGATCACTGAAAGTTCCAGGCTAGCCTGAACTTCATAGTGAAACCCTGTCTCAAAAAGAAAAGTAAAAGCATCTTGATATTTTATCACCATACATCCCTCTGTGGAGTTAAGATGGGTTCTTATACTTTAGCACCCTCAGCCCCAGAAATACTTATCAGGGGATTCTGTATCATTCTCTGGGAATCTCTGCCTTTCTGCAGCTCATAGTCTACCAAGATGGGAAGGAGGAAGAAAAACCCAACAGATAAGGAAGACATGCAATATTGCAAGTGCAGTAAAGTTCTATGAAAAATTTAGAAAATGATCAGAGTGGCTGGACACAAAGGAGAAGGGAAAGGTATGGTTTCAAATAGGGTCACAAGAACAAACTCTTATCTATCTTGAAAAAAAGTGTTCTGGGTATGCGAAGTGAGGCTAACAGTTCTCTTGCTTCGCCACTTGAAACACATTGTCATCTGGGACTTGTTAGCCCATGAGGCGAAGAGCAATTTTCCACGCCTCTGCAGGAACCCACAGCAGTGGTGACGGGGCCCCTATCCCAGGAGTCAGGGACAAGGACACCTCGCAGGCTTACAGGAGCGATGACTACATGCAGCGTTCAGGAGAAACAGGCTCTGGGCGAGAGGCGCACAGCTTTCAGCCTGGCTCTGAAACTCTGCCTCTAACAACAGAAACACTCCCTGCGATATATTTATTATGTCTTCCTCGTGCTTTTAGGGACTTACTTTCAATCTATCAGATTTTAGGCACATCACTACAAACACCATATCACAGCACTTTGGCTTTTGTCGAATTTGAATACTATTCAGTTGGTTAGTCTGTTTACATTTATTGTGATCACTGGTATATTTAAATTATTTCCACCACCTTATTGGGTGCTTGCCTTTTTGTTTTTTGTTTTTTTTTTTAAAGACAGGGTCTCACTAAGCTGCTGAGGCTGGCTTTGGACTTGTCCTCCTCCTGCTCGGTCTCCCAGAGTACTGAGACTACAGCAAGTGTATCCTGCCATGCCTGGCTTGGTGTTCTCTGCCCCGTGCGTGTGTGTGTGTGTGTGTGTGTGTGTGTCTGTTCCTCCTCTTTTGCCTTCTAGGGATAAATTGAAGGTATTTTTACTCATTGTTTCCCCTCTGATTTGAAAACAGAAATATTCTATCTCTATTTTCTGGTGTTTACATTTGGGAAAGTAATACTCATTCTTTTTTTTCTTTTTTTTTTTTTGGTGCTCCAGAAGAGTAAACAATTATCATATTAATGATAAATATTTAATAAAATGTTGGGGACTTTTTGTATTAATTCCCATGTAACACTCTATCACCTAAGGTGATATCTATTAACAGTCTCATATACTGTGTGATATTAAATCTGTAGCATCCAACTAAAATTTAATGTTATCTTTTTTACTAAGTTTAGAGATGCATAAAGTTTACACTTACTTAGTTATTAGTATTGTTGGACATTTTTCTGTATTTGTTTTTTAGATTTACTTTTTTTCAGCTTTCTTTTTTCCATTCTTTTTTTTTTAAAGAGAAAAAAAGCAAAACAGAAAAAGGGGTAGAAACAATACAGAATTTCAGAAAAAAAAGCAGTAAGAAATAACTAGTTGATAAATTACATATTGTCTTCTTAGACCTAGTTGTTAAAGTTACAAAATTAAAGCATACAAAGTGGACATTCAAACAGTGAGACTGCAAAGAAGTTCCATGATCCAGTAACAACTTAGCAACATGGTTATCAATCCTACACACTTAAACATACATGCAGCCATATCCTCTAGAGCACTTTCTTTTCTTCTTT